>OY294067.1:232764261-232802160 GCA_958510875.1 Endomychus coccineus | reverse complement strand
TCATCGCACAGTGTGAAGAAGTGTCAGGAAGAAAAATACATAAGGTGATGTTTCATCAAAAGATGAGAACGATTGTGAGCATTATAACTGTTGTTTAACGATTGATAGTGGACAGTATATTTTATTAATAAGCAATAAAACAGTATTTCTGAAACACAGTTTGGTTTATTATTGGTGGCTTACACTATTGATAACTGACATGCTCGTCAGTGTCTCTTTGGTTCGCCACTGCATTTCTTAGGTTGAACATCTGACGGATGTTGACGGAAGATTCCTTCGATTCCCGTACAATGTGATTAGCAAAGCAAAACCAAGACCAGGTTCTAGGTACCAAGAACGTATAGTATTGGTCTTGGTCTTGCAAACTAATGTGTCTTGGTCTTGGTGGGGCATGTTAAGTCTTGGTATTGACTTTGGTCTTGCATCAAGAGTCTTGCAAGTATTGCTTGTTCACTACAGACCTAGTGTAGCCGCACCCAGAAGTATCTTGACTTGACTTGACACACACTTCTATACGTTGGTAAAGAGTCTCCTCTCCTGTACTGCAATTGGGACAGGATGGACTCTCCGTGAAGGAGAGGTTAGCTATGACATGTCTACTTTTCTACAGAAGTTTAGGGATATTTACTTGATTAATTATTTAGAATAAAATAATTAAAAGTTCAAAGTTCAAAGTTAAACCAAATGAAAAGAGATAATAAAACTGTGAAACGACAAACGACGTCAGTAAAAAATAAGACAAAATATGTCCAAAATCAAACTAGTACGCTTATTAAACTTCAGGAAGCCAACATTTAGAGCAATATCTACGTCTAAACTCTATAGGTTCATATATTTTTGATTATAAGACCGTATACCCTAAACTATTTTGTGCGCCGTCCCTGCTCTCCAGTATCTGAAAATTGGGATGTTATGTTAAATTTTGAAAATTTTCGTTTTTTGTGATTTTTCTAGAAATACACCTATTTCGAGATGAATGCGAAAAACCATTTGAAAGTATGAAAATTTTACATAAGTTAATCTGAAATTTTACAATAAAAAAAAAGTAGCAAAAATGTATGCAAATCAGCATCCATTCTCATGTTTCTTGCATTCCTCTCAAGAACCCTGCGTCACGAAAGTTAAAAAGAAACTAGTTAAACAGTAAATATTTTTCCACCGTTCCAACACATATTATGTGACTCACAATATATGAAACAAAACCACCTGCGAATGCGGACATTGCAAAGAAGAAAGAACTTTGAGGCACACGCGCCGCCAAAGCTAAAAAGCGATACGCGGCTTCCGACAGAGCAACCGCAAGCCGCTTCCGCCAGCGTCCCCAGATCAATAATGTTCTATTCTACAATTCTTTTAGCAAAGACTACTAAATATTATATTTTCAGATATCTCTACGGCTATATAGGAATATTATACATATTTTTATAAACAATGCAATCATTTTATCTTAGTGGAGGATTTGCAAGAATCTCGTAAGACTCTTGCAGAAGTCTCGGTCTTGCAGGATTTGGTCTTGGTATTGATCTCATTCTTATATACAGAATGTTGGTCTTGGTCCTGCTGTTAAAATACGGGTTTGGTCTTGGTCTCGGTCTTGGCTTTGTATGCAAGACCAAGACCAAGATCAGTCTCACTCATCACTATCATTATATTTCTTTCTCATATTTAGAAGAAAGATATCCTCCTCTCCGAGTCTGCAAAGATGTTTGCGGGCCGAAAATTAGGTAGTAGAGCTTATAGGATATAAAACCTCAAATATATTGTGAATGATGCCTAATAAAAATTCCGCTTGGATAAATTCTATTTGCAAATGTAACAAGAAATCCAAAAAATCTGAGAAATATGCATTGGCTCAGAAAATAGATTGGGGAAAGGGAAGCAAATGACAATTGTTTTTAGTGACAAATATAAGGAATCTACTTTTGAAGTGCTTCCACAAAAATTTCTGCAATAGCCGGAGAGTTACTGTAAAAAACAATGTATCCCTCTAAAGTGATGGAGAAAGCAATCAACATCAAGCTAATCAAACACCTAGACAGCTACAAAATTGTGAATGACCGGCAATATGGCTTTCGTCAGCAGAGATCAACAGGAGTCCTGCTTGCCTACGTAACACATGTATGGCAGAAATCTATTGAAAAACATGGAGAATCTTTAGTTGTATCATTCGATATCTCTGGAACATTTGACTGAGTCTGGTACAAAAGCCTTCTTGGGAAACTTCCGTCATATGGTTTGCTGCCTCAATTTTGTCGCTTACTATCGAGTTTTCTCTCAGGTAGATCTCTCCATGTGGTGGTTGACAGAGTATCTTCCGATACAATGACTATCGACGCTGGTATTTCACATGGATCTATCTTGGCACCAACTTTGTTTCTGCTCCATATCAACGATATGCTGGAAATGACGACCTATCCCGTTCAAAGCTTTGCAGATGCTGGTATACTTCATACCGCTTCATCATCTAGATGGAACCAATTAATGAAGTTCTGACAGAGATTTTGAAATAGGGATCTGATAATCTAGTAGAGTTTAATGCAACTATAACTCAAGCTTGCGTCTTCTCCAGGCAGGCGAATCTCACAATCCCTAATATGATGATGTCTATTCCTATGAAGTCTTCCATAACAATGCTCGGGGTTATCACCATCTGTACCCTCTCATGGGACGATCGTGTGAGGTTCATTGCGAAAACCGCTTCACAATAACTTGGTCTTTTATTCCGTGCCAAGAGCTACTTTATATCCCAGCAGCTCCCGATAATCTACAAAGCACAGATTCGACCTGTCCTGGAGTACTGTTCACATGATTGGAATTCAGCTTCCAAACACACGCTGGAGCTCTTGGATCCTATCCAGAAGAGAGATATTCATTTGATTGATGCTGTCACACTTACGAGTTCATTGACCTCTCTAGAACATCGTGATAGGTTGGCGATCTCTCCCTTTTCTATGGATATTTCTTTAGTCGGTGTTCATCAGAAATCTCGTCTGTTGTTCCACCACGAGAGATTCCAGATAGGCGGACTAGACGAGTTCAAACTAGTCACTCCTTCACTGTCAATCTCGAGAGCAGCCGAATTTCTTCCTACCAGAGTTAATTTTTTTTCGAACAGCGAACTCTTTACCTAGTGAGGTCTTTCCCTATGCCTACAACCTCCAAACCTTCAAGAAAAATACGAATGTCTATCTCCTCTCCTTACATTCCACTGCTGGCTCACACGATGCTCTTTGAAGACTATAGGTTTACCTCTCGTTTAGTCAAAGTATTGAAAAAAAATTATCTGACATAAATTACCAAAGATTGGTTGAACTTATAGTCAAAAGTGTGGATTATATGAAATGTGAAAACATTTTGAATCAATTTTGACTTTTTTATATAAATACATGACAATTCACCTAGGTTTTACTAATATGTCGTAACAACTGGAAATAATTCTGAAGTTACTACTCTCATAATACCTTGACGAATATTATTGAATTATCTACAAAAAATACATTCATGCTTGGAGAAAAATGTCTATTATCACATGCAAAATTCAGTTTTCCAGTGGTCTCATGTTGATTTCAACCAGAATGAATAAAATGTATATTGGTCCGCGAGAAAAAGACCAGCTCAGAAGTAACAACAATACAGGTAACGCAACCCCTTCGAACTTATTATCACTAACGTTGTCGAATCTTAATTCAGAGCGATTTTTGTTTTGTTATATTTTTATTATTGAGGGCGATGTCTGTTATACGAAAATTTCATGAAGTGTGCCTTATATCTGAGGCATTGCTCGGAAGCTCACACATCTACATAAAACAAACGTTAGGGGCCATTACAATAGTCACTCGAACCGGCGGTTCAAGTAGATTTAGTAGAGAGGTGAGGTGGAGAGTAATATGCAGAACTCCTTAGAAAATCAACTAGAAGAGCAAGAAGATTATATTTTCAAATGTTCCAGTCGCTCCTTCCAGAAAATTTCCGGATACGCCTGCCTGTGTTCGTAATTTCATTAATACACATATTAAATTCACGATACAGCTTATATCCGAAAATACTATATGTTCGGTTGTTTTTCTTTATATATATGGAAAGGAATTCTTAAGGGAGGAAATATTAAAAGCACGTCAATAAGTTATAAAAGTTGAAAGGTGAACCTAGTATAGCCGAAAGGCAAGCAATGCGAGTTCCTTTAGTTCTTTCTCGTATCGACTGTCAATTTTAATAAGAACGCTATACATGTGAAAAGATTTCTCTACTGAAATTTAATTGCATTTCATTTAAAAGCGAGTTCATTTCCTTCCTCAACTTTAACTCGTATACCGGTTTCTAAGCGTTAGACAACCAATGGAAAGGAATCTGAATTCCATTTGTAACGCCTGTTCCCAGATCAAATTTGATGAATAGTTTAGTTCAATAGCATGCAGTATATCCAGCGAATAATATTATAGAGGATAAAAATGCGCGTACAGAAAGATTCATAGTAAGCACTTGTGTGATATTGGATTCCGTAGATTATTTTCAAAAAAATATTAAAAAACTTGTGGAGTCCAGTAATAACGTTTCCGGAAAGACCTATGCCAAAAATCCATCAGACCTGTTAGCCTGACGTCATTTCTGCTGAAAAGTCTAGAGAAGATATTGAATTAACACATTAGGAGTGGTGCTCTAAACACCCTTAGTGTCCACAAGCCCATATCAGACGGGCGAATTAACAGAACTAGCACTCAACAATCTTTTCTGGAAAATTACCCAATATCTACAATGTAATGAGATTGCCTTCCTAGATGTAGAAGGAGTATTCAATGATGCACTGCCTGAATCTCTATATACAGCAGTCACTGCTAGAGGGGATGTACCAATCAGAAGTAAGTGGTGTCATCAATACAGAGGGAGGCTGACAGTTTCGGAGCAGCGAGGGGGTGTCCACATGGCGGTGTTTTTCCGCCCCTTCTATTGTCACTGCTTGTAGACGGGCTGCTGGACTTCTCAGAATATGATGTCGTCATGCAATCATATGCGAGCGATCTTAGTAATTGTAATCAGGAGCAAATATGGAAAGATATATAAGACACGGTACTAGGCTAGTGTGAGAGAAAGCAGATGTCTATCAACCCCCACAAAACAGATATAGTTCTCTTCACTAGGGAAATGAGGCTGAACAATCTAACTTCATCATCCTTCCTGGGTATAACTATACCGTTTGCGAAAGAGGCTAAATATTTGGGAGTAACTCTAGATAAAAAGCTGATATGGAACTCTCATTTGAAAAATATAATTCACAAGGCAAAAATGTCCTTATAGACTTGGATATGTGAAAATCCGGCTTCAAAATAAACTCTCTGTACATCATGGTCGTATGGCTCGCATAGTAAGGATATACAGAGGAGAAAACTAGAGAAGGAACCACATTAGAAAAAGGCCTATCAAGTTTCACCAACTTGAAGACCAATAAATCACACCCAAGAAATAATGTTTAATCAAGACGCAAAATCCCTTTTTTTCCATGTTTACAAAAGTCTTTAAGGTTGCGCGCTTTTGATGGGTGTCATAACAGAACTATTTTGTCTGAAAATTCTAATGTGTTCTAGTTAAAGATGGTACATCACTATTGTCACATGGGTTTTTCGATCGTGGCACCACTTTCAGGGACTTTTCGCCTTGCCCTCGTATCAGTGAGATTTTTCCAGTACAAAAACTTATCACAATGCCCGGCTAACTACCGCAAATAATGAGTCAGAGAAAAGAAAAATAATGTATTTAACAAAATTTGATATAATTTAATCTATAATGATATAGAATGAATTAAAAGGAAAAGATATATATTTGAATTTATATGAAGATAAATTCTGTTCAGTTCAAGAAAAGATGAATCAATAGTTCAGTTACATACATAATAAAATTTAAAGGTTAAGTAGTGATATCAAAATTACAGAATGACACAATTAAGTTGAAATATCCAAAATTACAAAATGACAAATAAATTGAATACAACCTTAGTTATTGAGAATGCAGATCTCGTTTATATCAATGAAATGGTGATTGGCATAGGCTCCAATTCGCAGTCCTAGTAGATGTCCAACTGCTCGATATAACCTTCAAGATCCAAGTTCAGGATGAATATAGTATTCCAATTGATAGTTCAGGTTCAAAAGTTCGTGTTCAGATAAGGAAAGATAATAATGTAGTGAATAAAATTGAGGGTAATCAACCCAAAGCTGAAGCAGAAAAAACCACAGCTAAGCATAAAAACCCAGATGGACGGATTTTCCGTATGAAAGAAGTTTTGTCAGTTACACAAGGTTTCCAATTATATCTCACAACGTGGTTCTCGTAAATATCATAAATAATTCGTATACCAACGAAACTATATCCCAATGATAAATTACGATTTAATTCAGTAAAAAATGCTTTCATTCCGATATAAAATCGAAGGATCAAACAATTAGATCCAGATGCACAATAACTGTGTAATAACTTATGACCGACACGTACAGAAGCTGGGTTGCAAAAGAAGAAAGACAATGAATAATGAACTTGACCTAATTTTTCAGTGAACCGATACTACATCGAAAAATAGGAGGAACGAATTGAATTCTATGACAATACCATTCTGAAACATAGAGTTATGGTTATACAGTATTAGGCAATCCAGCGATCTGTCAAAATGAAAGGAA
Source organism: Endomychus coccineus (assembly GCA_958510875.1). NCBI lineage: Eukaryota > Metazoa > Arthropoda > Insecta > Coleoptera > Endomychidae > Endomychus > Endomychus coccineus. Next base: position 232,795,495 of record OY294067.1, on the reverse strand, counting down.
TATGGCGGCTGAGGGCAGACATTGTGTTTTGTCATAAGCGACAATAGTGATAAAAGTGCCTAGTTTTGTTATTTCCTGTGCGATTTTGAGTGTTTTTTTTTAAATTTTGGATCATTATTAGTGCTTCGACTGAAGAAAAATGCCCTTCACTCGCATTGTGGTTGACCGTCGTCTCGCCACGACAGGGATAAAGTCGGGTTTTACTCTGTTCCTACAGTTGTAAATCACAAGTTTTTGACCAGTTAAAATGACTTATCGAGGAAGAGACGGGATTTATGGTTAGCTGCAATCAACCGAGAGGATCTCACGGATTCGATAATCAAATAGAGAGTCTGCAGCAGACATTTTATAACAGGTGAGTCGTTGTAAACCCGAGTGTCCACTGAAAATTATTAATTTCTATGCAATTATTTTCAGGAAAACCTGCTCCTTTAGAGGACGAAACCAATCTTGACTGGGTTCCCTCACAGAACATGGGAAGAATGTTGATGCAGTTGAAAGAAAAGCGAGGTTCGACAAGAGACAAATCAAACCAACTAGAGTAAGTGATATCGCTTTGGCAATACCCTGTCACAACCTGTCTATACTTTCAAAGGAAAAAATATTAAAAAAAAATTAAAATGAATGTTCATGTACATCCTCTAAGAATATTCTTATAGCGCACTTGTTAATTACTGTAGTTTTCTCAGGATTCTGGTGATTCATTAAATAGAAATATTTTGAAATATGTGTGTTTTTCAATTTGAACCTTTCCTTTATATCGATATTTCAGCCAAATGTAGAAAGAGTCAATCAAGTTCTATGATGGGGGTGCTGAATCTTTTAGAAAGTCTCGAAATTAATAAGCACAAAAAACAAGGAATGAACAACCATTTATTCATTGACACAAACAACTGAAAATGCATAATAAGGGATCAAGTCATGAAATCAGTTTTAAGTAAAATATAAATAGTATCCTTATCAAAGACAAACAGTATATATAGATTCATTTGAAGAGATAATATTATTTTGAGATCTGAGCAACAGGTCAGTTGTCCAATATATTGTGAGATTGTTTGACGACGCTCAACAGAACATAAAACTTATAATCTAACTGTCACATTCACCGCAATACAATCACACAATTTACAATCAGGAAAGTGTACAAATTCAACACATTCGAAATGGAACCATTTTGTCTCGCACTCGTCTCAGTCACATTTTGTCATTGGTCGTCCATCATCAACACCATTGCAGATGCAATAATGAAATTTTGGCAGAACCTTCTTTAGCTGTGAAGTATTTCCCTAAAAATTCTGACATTATAACTTCTGAATGAAATTTCAGGGCAGATTCACAGCCCCTTTCCCACAATTCCCGTTTTTGTAATATCTGTTCTTTGAAAAATATATTTGGGGACCATATGACAAAATCGCAATACCCCAACTGTGAGACGAATAGTTGCATTTGAGCTTCGTGATAGTAACTGTGTATTCAGTGTTATTAGCCCCTCTTGTTTGACCAAACATGAACTTTTTGTATTTAAATATTCACATATGCCCTGTACCTTATTTGTATATAATAAATAGGGATATTTTACTTGCAGACACCCCCCTGAACAACACTCACAATACATTAAACGGTCGGGAGATGCACCCAATTCGTCTTATATTCTTTCACTGCATTATTTTCATGAGATGTACCCCACAAAGTTGCCCTGGTATTGCATAACATTTTTGTTGATCAATCTCAACTTTATTTTATACCTGAAACAAACAGTGATAAAAATGTAAACATAAGATAGGGATGCATACCGTTCACCAACGTCTCTGCTTTTCAACAATAGGGTGATCACTCTCCCTCTGAATATTATTGATTAACAACACTAAAGCTTCGAAAATATTCAAAAATACACTTTCACTAGCCCAACGACCACACTGACAATGATATTCTTATGGCGATTATCAGTTTGTGTGCCCTCAACCGCCATATTGGGTCACGTGGTTTGGATTGCCTAATATGTTATACAAACTAAACTATGGTACAATATAATATGGGATTCTATGTAATACACAGTTGAATGAAAAAAGTTGATATTATTATTGTAACAAATTAGTAACTATAACCAAACGTTCCCTAAATCAGTAAAATTGCAATGCACCAACATACAAAGATAATTGAAATATTACGTAAAGTTTGAAACAAACTGACGAAATCAGGTAATGACTCTTAGTGTCATTTCGACCCGTGACAAACTAATCTATTATTCCCTTAATAACGTCTCTATTGTCGCAGCTCTTTTTCAATCGAAATTTGGGACACACATATCCAACCTACTCTGTCCATTAGTATTGCGAGAGTAATTTTTGATTCCTTCCAGTCCCGAAAAACTTCTTTCGATAGAAGTGGACGATACTGGCAAAATTACTGATACGCAAGGAAATAAATAGAATTCCGACATGCAATGCTCTACATCATTATCATTTACAAATTCAAGCTATTCAACTCATGTTTTGCAATATCTAAATGTCTCCTCGTTCCGTTGATTGAATCCGATCAACGTCCGTACGCTCATTTTTCAATTTATTTCGAACAAACAAATTATATTGCGTTAATAACTTATTTAATCGGAGTAAACTCTTTATTTTGTAGCGAAAATGATTTTCTCTATTTTCACGTATTTACATGCACATATTTCAATTTATTTTGGGGAAACGTTATTTGACAATCTTAAAGGAAACGAAAATCTACTTTTGAACAGGAAATTTTGGTTTCTAATTTAATAAATTGGTTGAACTCACTTGACCCGGCAGTTATTGTCACTAATAAATTATAAAAGAGTTCGCACTGTGGATACACTATTACACTATAATAACTGTTGTTATGACTGCTGAACGCTTGTGCTTATAATAGTTGAATCAATTTTCAAGTGTTTCTATACAACGATATTGTTTACTTATCGTTTTGTTTTTGTGTTTATAGTTGTTAATTATCTAGTTTACTGAGGATAATTGGACTTATTTAGTTCTAGTTTTATAATATGTAGCTTAGAAGTTATTCAGGATATTCGAACCTTGTTTAGTTTTTTAGGCTATTGCATAGCTTTTATCGCGGGCTTTGAGCGCGGCGACCGAATCAAGAAATTCCGTAACGAAAATAACCTAACACCCCCCATTCCGCATACCATGTAGCTCGGCCGAGCGTTCGCTCAACGAAACGAGCTGCTCCGAAATCGAACGAATACGTAAGAAGCTGTTTGTGAGAAAGTATATAGGTGTATAGGTATCTATCCTATCTTTATAATGCCACACTCACCGCATGTGCGCCCCGTAAGTATACATGTAGGTATATATACGGTTGTAGATATTGTTCCAAAAGGTGGGGTGGCTATTTACCAAAATAATAATAATGTTACTAATATTATGACTCCGAATATTGAAATAAATATTGCACACGTTAGCGATGTTAATGTTAGGCGCTCATTTGTTTGAGATATTTGTGCGTGCTTATTCAAATTCAGAAATGGCCTACACATAGTCATGGTAGCAATTTCCATTTCTCCGAATCCGAAATTGGACAAGGTGGAGCATTTTATTCATCGCACTTTACTGGAGTACACTGGAGAAGGGTCGAAAATACTTGGTACAAATGGTAATAAATTTCCACTCATCTTGGCTGGCGATTTCAACATCAACTTCGCTGATAAAAAATAAGGGCGGTTGACAACTTTTCTTTCGGAAAAATTGTATTTGAAAATGAATAATGATCCCCAAGAATCCACAACAAAATATGGCACCACCATTGACACGGTATTTTCCAGATATTTAGAGGATATCAAGTCTCAAATTTATGTTTCTTATTTCAGTTACCATAAACCTATAGTTTCAATGATAACAATTCCTGAATAACCTACATGTATTGTAAGATAATAAAAATATTTTGAACGATATTAACTTCTCATTTATTCAATAAAAGAAAAAAAATTGTTTTCTTATCGTTCACCACGCTCAAAAAGTGTAACTTGAATTAATATCAAAGAAAAAAAAATACTGCATGAATAAAAAATAAATAAATAATTATAATTGCATAAGTTGATAAAAAATGCTATGCAATAATAGCTTTACCGCGGCAGTCCCCGAGTGCCACACGTTTGTTTACAGTTTTATTAACAATGTAGATCTCGAAATAACTTACTGCACAAATTAGACCACCAAGAATCGATAGGATGAGCTTCTTTGCACGTACTAGTAAATTTCTATCACCAGGGGAGTTGGCTTTAGTGTATTTGATTTGATGTGTGGAATATAATTTTAAACTTTGATTGTCCAGTTTAAATGGCCAAAAGCTTCAAGGCCTTTGAAACTAGTGGTGAAATATCAAAGAAGTTACCTTAAATTTTAGCTTCTTACACATTACCTATTCTCTGGTGAAAACTTATTTTGCTGACTTGTCGCCATACTGCTTAACATATGGCTTCTATCGGGCCGGGATATATTTTTTATCCCCTAGTGAGTGGAAAAATCTCCCGAAACACATCGAATGATTTTGTGTAGGGGACATCTTTTGACGTATATTTGAGACTTGAACGAGCAACCCCCTAATAGGGGGCGCTCCAACCCCTCAAAATTGAATAGGGGAGAGGGGTTGAGTGATACGTCATTTGAAAAGTCTTGGAAGCCTCTTTACAACGGTGTATGAAAAACGTAAATTTGATGAACCGTTTTCGCCAAAATTTAATTTTGTTGCTCGAATGCGCCACCTTGAATATTTTGGTTATTTGTACAATGTACAAGCTCATTTTTATTAAGCCTTTTTTACAAACTTAAACAATCTTCAAAAAATCACATTCGTAAAATAATTGAATTGTGTTGTCATGCTTACAATGAAAAAGATTAAATCTGCGTGTTTAAATCAAATGTTCAAATTGTCCTCCATCGACTCCCATACAATAATACATTCTCTCAAACTAATAAATGAAAAAACAGCAAAACATTTCGGAGCTCCTCCTCACTACGCCGCACCAGTTCGCCAATACCTCAATTTGCAATACCCCGGTCGTTGGATTGGAAGAAGAGGTCCTATGGAGTGGCCTGTCCGATCTCCTGACCTAAACCCTCTGGACTCCTTCTTGTGGGGACATCTTAAGTCCAAGATTTTTGTGACTCAGCCTGAAAATTTAGACGAACTACGCCAACGAATTGTAAATGAGTGTCGTCAAATACTCCAATTATGCTGAACCATGTTAGAGACGATTTTCAGTCAAGATTGTATTATTGTATGGAAGTCAATGGAGGACAATTTGAACATTTGGTTTAAACACGCAGATTTAATTTTTTTCATTGTAAGCATGACAACACAATTCAATTTTTTTACGAATGTGATTTTTTTAAGATTGTTTAAGTTTGTAAAAGAGGCTTAATAAAAATGAGCTTGTACATAGTACGAATAACCAAAATATTCAAGGTGGCGCATTCGAGCAACAAAACCAATTTTTGGCGAAAACGGTTCATCAAATTTACGTTTTTCATACACCGTTGTAAAGAGGCTTCCAAGACCTTTCAAATGACGTATCACTCAACCCCTCTCCCCTATTCAATTTTGAGGGGTTGAAGCGCCCCCTATTAGGGGGTTGCTCGCTCAATCCTCAAATATACGTCAAAAGATGTCCCCCAAACAAAATCATTCGACACGTTTCAGGAGATTTTTCCACTCACTATGAGATAAGAAATATACGGGATGGCTCGTCTGAGATGGAACATCCTGTATATAGTTGAATGTGAGCGTCTTCTGCTTGGATGCAAGTCTTTCATGGACGGATTGAAGATTCTGTAAAATAATGTATGATAATGATTGATGATATAAAGGGAGTAGTGCAAAACATAGGAACCGGATATTCAAAGAAAACTTTATTCGAACTTTATTTTTATACAAATAAGGTTTCTAAAGATGAGGTGAATACTTCTATGCACTCTAAATAAGTTACCAAACTAACAGAGCCTCACACTAAAAATTTAACTTAATAAAAAATATTAAAAATAATAAATTGGTAACGAGCTAAATGCCAAAGTTTAACTATATGGGCTAAATGCCAGTTACATTCTATTTTAATCTATAAATATAGGAACCTTTGTAATCTTACTTTAATATAGAGAGATCATAGATTTCAAATTACTTTTTTGTTGGGTAGCTCTTCAAGTTCAATATTTTGGACATTTTTCTAACTGAAAATCTGCTGGAAATCCATAAGCTCAGAGAAACTCTGTTTAAATAACAATATTCCTGGATACCTAGCATCAACTTGAGTGTGCGTGGCCTTGCTGATTTGAACTGTATTCAAACTTATATAACAGAATCGGCAGCTTTTGGTATGTTAAAAAATCTGCACTACATTTTCTCATGCTTTTTTCAATGAGCGCAAACTCACAGCCGCACTGGAGAGTGTGACCAGATTTATGGTCAATAGACTGTATAAATCGATAGAAACCAAAAAAAGTAAGTAAAAATCATACGATTGATCGAATGGAATGAAAATCAAGGATGGTTGTGGCCACACTTTCCCCTCTAATTCCAATCCATCCATTAGAAAGAAATGTATTCCCTTCCAAAAAAAATAGTTCTGAAAACTTTGATTTCCACTAATTCAATAAATAAATGTAACAAGTTCCGAAAAGACCGTAAGATCTTCAAACCAATATTATAAAGTAAAATTTAGTTATAATTTGAAGCTATTTGTGAATTACTAACCCAATTTCATGTGAAATGATCTAGTTTATAATGAATTTTACTACCATTTATCATACTACGGAAAACCATTTATCTAAAGTTACACATTCCTTACTACTACAATGCTTCCTGAATTTCAAAAGATGATTGTTAACTCATAGAATGAAATTGAACACGTAAACTTGAAATTGTTTAATGAAACATAAGATGTGAGAATAAATTTTACATATTGAATGAAAATAAGATTAAAAATTTTTTTTAAACCTATTAAGATTTACAAATTTTATAAAATTAACTTACTATTTTTGAACAAATTTGAATAAATCTTACAATTGTTACATTTTTCTTTAACACAGCCATTTCTTATATATACCTGAAGGTGATTTTTAGAGTTCAAGAAAATATTCTAATTTTTTTTCTCTTATTTTCGGTCGTCCACTCTGTTTGATATGCATTTTAATTCCCTCTTCCCTGTGCTATTTTAATTTTTTTGACAGAGTAACTTTTTCTTCGATTTTCAGATTTCAGGAAAATATTTTAATCTTCTTGTCTCCTATTTTCGGTCGTCCAAAAGTTTTATCACTCTGTTTAATATGCCCTCTGATGCCCTCTTTATAATGCTTTCTTTATTTTTGTGGCAGCGCAACTCTTTCTTGGATTTTTAGAGTCCGGGAAAATATATAAATTTTTGTTTTCTTATTTATGGGTATCCAAAGAATCTATTGCCCTTTTCAATATGCATTCTGATTCCTTTTTCCTATGCTATTTTTATTTTTGTGGCAGCAAAACTATTCCTTCAACTTTTAGGGTTCGTGAAAATACTTTTTTTCCCTTATTTTCAGTCGTCCAAAGATTTCATCACTTTGTTTGATATGCACTCTGATCCCCTCTTTCCAATGCTTCCATTCGTTTCATTTTCATTTTTGTGGCAGCGCAACGTTTCCTTGGATTTAGAGTCCCAGAAATCATTTTAATACTTTTTCACTTCTTCACGGGCGTCCAAAAAATTTCTCCCATAGTTTTATATACTCTCTGATCTTTCCCTTTCGAAGCTATTCTTATTTTTGTGGAAGCGCGACCTTTTCTTGAATTTTTAGAGTCCGAAAAATTATTTTATTAACTTTCTCTTTTTTTTTCCTGTCATTCACGGCGTTTAAAGAATTTCTCCCGTTGTTCCATATGCACCCTGATCGCAACTTTCTAACACTCTTAATTTTCGTGAATTATTTTAGAAAGTGTGACTGAGATCGTTGTATTGATTTTATATCCATCCCGCAGTCAACAGTCTACCCGTCAGAAACCGCGACTGGAAAAGTGTGGCTAACTTCATATAAACTATAATATTCGAACAATCATGATAAAATTCATCCGAGTATTGTAATCATCTGATGATAGATTGTGCTGTTCCCGCATGTTCCCAAATATACTCTTTCAGAAGCTGAAAGTCAAATTTAGAGTAGCTTTGAATATGACTATTTTTAATTTCGAAGAGGATAGCTAACGTATGTATTACTAGGCTCAAAAAAGTGTTACATTTCAAGCGGTTCAACATTACCGCTTTTAGTTGTTTGGGTATTGTGTATGAGCGAGTTGAAACAAAGTCGTCAACGTCGATTGGAAAACCTACTGTATTTATCTTGTGGAGGTTATTTTTCAAACTGGTTTCCTTTCATCAATTCATTAATATCAGATTGAATTACTGATTATTACGAGCCATGTTTACCTATCTTCTCTACCGATTCCTAAATTAGAAATCCTCTCAACTCACGAATTCCAATCCTGTTAGTGACAAATTATTGAAGCACATGAAGGATCTCTAATAATATGTCCATGCGTCATTTCCAATAAACAAGGTAGAGCAAAGTAAGTGGCTTTCAAAGAGATAATTATCTCCGAGCCTAGATGCATACAAGCTTTGTGGGGCAGATCACGTAACATAATATGATATACAAACTACTTCAGAGGGCTATTAATTTTGTGGAAGCATCCTCGAAGGAAGTTTTTAAGTGTTCAATTACAAGTGGTGATAAGTCTACTATATTCCCAGTGCAATTTGTATTGTATAGTATCGATATAAAAGTTTCATAGGGAAATTCCTGAGCGATGTTCACTTTAAATTGGTACAAAACATTTTTGTTCATTTATCCTCATAATTTAGTTTACACTGTCACCCTTTTCCACTAAAATTATAATTCATTCCAAGCTGCGATTCAGTCATTATCAAAGACATATATAAACTGAATTTAAAGCTAAGACTACGAAACCACTCCAAATACTTGAGGGGTAAATTACAATCAGTAATAAAGCTGCTATTATGCTGTTTCTAAAGAATTCACGTATTAGAAGTACCTACTTGTTGCCCGAAGGTAGTCATGAATCCTAGTTAACAAACCATTACTTATAAATACGTATTCCCAGAGAGTTGACCTAAAGTTCATTGAGGTATTTGCAATAGTAACTTGTTTCCAATCGCGAATAAGTCAAAATTCAATGAACTCTGTGTTTATACATTTTTATAGCTTCCAATGTCCCTTGGTAAGGTTCATTATGTAACCGGTTTATAAGAGATGGTTTGCTATGGCGGACTTAACTATGTTATTAGTACGAACATAATAAAAATGCTCTTTGAACCTAATAGAGACATTTCGTTCAGTCATCTGAATGGATTTCATACACACCTGATATTCCAGATCTGCAACTTTTAATCAAAATTTGAATTTAGATGTACGTTCAACATTAATGTATTGGTCAGCTTATTAGCGAAGTAAGGATTATAGGGAAACGACTCGAACTCTTTGGAGTTCTTTGATGAGGGGAAAGTTTGTCCATTGATTTTGTCGTTTTTTTTCCGTTTATTTTTTTATTCATTGTCAAGCTCGATGTCTGCCGAACTTCTTCCTACCAGACTTCATTATTCTATCGAACAGCGAAGTATTGGAACTCTTTGCCCAGTGAGATCTTTCCATAGGACTATAACCTCCAAACCTTCGAATGCCTATATCTCTTCTCCCAACATTCCACCGCTAGTTCTCACGATATTCTTCGAACATTATGGGTTTCCCTCTCGTCCAGTCAAAGTGTAGACAAATATTAATGTGAATTAGCAATACCATAAATACTAATGAGCTCTTTGTTATAGTTCACTTTGCAAAAAGGATTATTCAATAATATAAGTATAAGACTGTTAAGAGTAGCAATTTTGTGACTCCATGGTGAAACAGAGTCGGCCGAGATATATCTGTCAGTATGAGTAGGTTTGCCTTATATATCAAATGTCAAAGCATTGTGTGATTCAATTATGTTAGTTTTCAGGAAAGAAATGCCAGTGTCTACCTCTGATTCAAAGGTAAATTCAACATAGGGATAGTGATAATTTTATATGTTCAGAAATCTATATCTATAATCGCAAAAATATAATCAACGTATCTGAACTAAACCTAAATAATTTTAAATTTCCGAAAGTGACATTCCTTCTTTACTCAGGAAATGATTTGCTAATATGGAAAAACTGGTTTGCCATCACAGTAGTTCCATGTGACTTGTATTTGTCCTTGAAAGTTCAACTTCCTTGTAAAAATATTCCAGTCCAAAAGCAAGATGAACTCACTACAATTATCCACTTTCCAGATGAGAATGATACAATTTTTGACGTTGATATCCTTCGTCACATAACTCTGATCTATTTCACAGTCTATATGTATGTAGGCTATTGTATCCTCTATTATTCAGCGAAGTGAGGAAAATATAGTTCCTCAATTCGGACTTGAATTACGTCATCATTGAAAATATAGTTTTTCCCACAATGTGTATTTATGGCTCGAATGTTCCCCAATCTCGAATGCTTCAAAACGATTTTTGAAAGGAAATCTTCTTCAGGCGTGTTGGGCTATTTTAGATAAGGGGTAAAACCATGAGTCCGTCACGTCCCGTCACGCTGTAGCTATATGTATTAGGTATTATGTATACTGCTGCGTGCGCAACTGCGGCTTTGCGGGACTCGGGTCAGGCGTCAAGCAGTCTCTCTATACGCTTACACACGTGTGCATATCTGCCTGTGTGAGCCAGTGCTCTCGATTACGGTATACAGGACAGGTATACGTATTCACTGCGTATACACACTATACATTGTATACAGATACAACAGCACGCATATACTCAGACGTTATTCATTTACTCAATCCTCCGTCCTCGTGCAGACGAAAGTTATATTTTTATGCTAACTGAAAAAGTGAACCTTTTTTGCAATACAACTCATACTTTAATTATTACAGAGTAAAAAGTAATAATTAAATTATGTGTGATCGGTAATAGTAGCCTGTTTTCATATATGAGCACACCTGATTCCACAGTATGTTTCATGCTTGGATCTAATCTAATAATTTGAGTATCGTCGAAGTTACCGATAATGACGACGCAAATGAAGAAAATGCTGTTTAACATTACTTTCATTCACATCGATGTAAATATCAATAGATAATATGTTTTGAAAATAGAATAATGTGTATTTATTATAATGGCTATCGGGTTACATTCATACTCTCTACAGGGATTGTACCGCTCATCATACGTTTTTTATTTTTAAATATAAAAATGTATTTAATTGTTGATTGAAATGCTGACAGTTGTGAAAACTAAAGAAAAACTAATTATATTAATTTTCATTAAAAAATAATAAAATTGTAATTTCGGATTCTACAATAATCAATAATAATAAATAAAATAATATAAAATAAATTGGTTACATATAAAAATTCTCGGGAAATAGGTCACATTAACACTCTGTTTTAAATTTTCGTCTTTACGTACGTTTCGGTCTCACGACCATCATCAGAAGGCTTATTGTGTCTAAAACTTGATTACTTAGAACTAATTGTATTACACAAAGCGTCCAAATCGCACCAATTTCAATTAAAATTCCCACGCCGCCGAAACGAACAGAAACACGATTAAACGAAATAGTAAACCTCGATGCTATAGTAAAATTATCAAAAATCCACAAGACATTAAGTGAACTACTAAAGACCAGACAAATAAAATTTAATTTTTAAGTATATAACTTTCGAACCAGATGTTAGATTTACGAGCTAATAGAATACTTTACAATTTCGTTTAATCGTGGCTCTGTTCGTTTCGGCGATGTGGGCATTTTAATTGAAATTGGTGCGATTTGGACGCTTTGTGTAATACAATTAGTTCTAAGTAATCAAGATTTAGGCATAATAGACGAAAATTTAAAACAGAGTGTTAATGTGACCTATTTCCCGAGATTTTTTATATAAATTCATACTGGGTCAAGAATCTTTATTATAAATTGGTTACTTCATAATGTCAGTTTTCACTTCTGTCAGCAGTGCTCGGTGACTGCCCGTTTTTATATTCTTTGACTACACGAGAGGGAAACCTGTAATGTTCAAAGAACATCGTGTGAGCCAGCGGTGGAATGTTGAGAGAGGAGATAAGCATTCGAATTTTTCTTGAACGTTTGGAGATTATAATTGAAGACCTCACTAGGTGAAGAGTTCCACAACTTGTTCGATAAAAAAATTGAGTCTTGTAGGCAGAAGTTCGGTCTAGAGCTTGACAATGATGGGGTAACTTGTTTGAACTTGTCTAGTCATCCTATCTAAAATCACTCGCGATGAAACAACAACAACGAGATTTCTGATGAACACCGACCGTGGAAATATCTATACAGAAGGCCTCCCACCTTTCTAAGTTCTAGAGTAGTCAACGAACTCGTAATTGTGACATCATTAATCAAACGAATAGATACAATCTAAGAGCTTCAGCGTATGTTTGGGAGCCGAACTCCAAACATGTGAACAGTACTCCAGGACAGGTCGAATCTGAGCCTTGTAGATTATGAGGAGCTGCTGGGATGTAAAGTAGCTCTTGGTTCGGAATAGAAAACCATGCTTTTGTGAAGCGGTTTTCGCAATGATCGTCCCATGAAAGGGTGCAGTTGTTGGTGATCCCGAATATGGTAATGGAAGACTTCATAGGAATAGTTACTCCTGACATATTAGGGATTGAGGGATCCCTTTTCCTGGAAAAGACGCAAGCTTGAGGCTTTGAGGAATTAATTAATCAAAATGTCCAAGAAGGCATACTTCCTCGTCTGGTTCACTCCACTGATGAGCTTCTGAGAGGAGCGAAACAGCTTTCGGGAACTAAATGTTGTCAATGTTCAACCTGAAGAACCCAAATTTGTTGAAATATTAAAATTAATCAACATTAGCTTATGAAAAGTTGATATGAAGGAGTTTTCTTCCAATTGTTACACTCTAACACTAATAAAAGTTAAAATAAGGAATCAAGAATTCGATTTATTCGCTCTTGTGAAAAATGTGAAATATGTTATATCTATAGTCGTATTGCGAAATTAATCACTTTATGTTAATATCACTCTCATTACTCGAGTTTCCACCTATTCAATTATTTGATTACCGTCTGAAGAAGGCGTAAAACGTCGAAACTAGAGGACTTACAAATTGATGTTATGTCGACCTAGTGCATATTGTTTAATTCAATAATACGGATAACATTTCCCATCACGCAGTAAAAAACGTCATAATTCTTGATTTTCACCGGCACCTCCACCAATTATTGGAAATAGTTTAAAATTAAATTGGTATGACCCACGGTCGTATAGACAGGTCTGGAAACTCGAGATTGTTTCCTATCTGAGCAGTGAGTCGCTTACGCGTCCAAGTGCGCGTAGTACCAAAAGTCGTCACGCAGGGATGTACGACCGTGGGCATCACGTAAGAGTATCATCTTGATCTCTATGAAGAGTATTCTGTGACATTTGACAGTTAATTCGTAAACAGAAGGAATACCTGCGTTTTCAGCAAAAATGAAACCGTGCATTGTGCCGAAATGCAAAACGGGGTACAGTGTAAAACAAAAAGCTTCTGTTTTTAAAGAAGTGCCGAAAGATGCAGAAATGCGAAAAAAGTGGATGCCTGCGATTCCGGGAAGAAATCGTTTCAACTCGTTATAAGGAACATTTTGCTCATATAAAGAAACATAATAGTGAAAAATAAGCGATAGCCGAACATATTTTAAATACAGGTCACACCATTTCTCAAGAAAGTTTATCACTTTTAAAACACAGTACAGACATACACCTAGGTATATTAGAAGGGATGGAAATGTATAAACAAAAAAGCAATTTACTAAATTTCTATTTATCTCCAGCTGAGGGTAACCCTTTGTTTACATTATTATCCCCTAATAGTATTTAAATAGGCACATTTTGATTTATAATTTAGTTTACTCTGATGATGGCTACTTGGTAGCCGAAAGGTCCTCAGTACTTTACCAGTATTTTTAGAGGATAAGGGTGATTATTTCTCATTTATAGTGTTATAATATATCCACAGTGTGAACTCATTTACAGTTTATTAGTATACATGTATTTTGATTGTTATCCTGATTTAATTAAAAAAATGTTTATATGCGATCGATTATTTTCATACATTTCCTTTTTAAATTACTACCAAAAAAAGCCTTAGATAATAAGTACACACTCCGGAAAGAAATCGTTTTAACGAGTGTGTACGAAAAAGGGGAAGTTATTTTTAAGGTGAGTAATACATTTTGACAAGAGTATCAGTTCTATTCCTCTCTCAAATCAGAATAATAAATACAAGAACACATTTAATTGATAATTATTTTAATAATTTATAAAAATATAAGAATCTACACATCAGTTTGGTTGAATTTTATTAAAAATTCACTAGTGGCAATGAGAACAAATTTAAAAAATGCAGTGATCCAAAATACCCATGAAATAACAAATATATATACATATATTACAAATCAACACTACAATGTAGTGTTCATTTGTAACATAATGGATTTCAATTCCAACAAGTAAAGATCCTTCACAATTTAGAAAAAAATATATAGTAATAGAGGAAAAACATTGACAAATTACATAGATTCTTACTACTTCTAATTAAAAATTATAAAATTAGGGTTTTGCTTTCAAATTAACAAGTGTTTGTTTCTTTATCTCTAAATCTAAGAGCAGGGCTTCCCTCATCAGGTTCAAGCTGCCATTTCACATCATTTTGTCCTTTTTTTAATTCCATGTCTGCAATGGCCAATCTTTTGTCCAGGAGGGAATCATATTTTTATGCGATTGTCGGGGATGTCAATTCCCGAGAAACTAAAGGTCTTCTCCTACTGGAAGTTGCATTTGCCAAGATAGTTGCCTTTCGAGTTCTCAATATGCTGCTCTTGAATTCGCTCAGTCCCCAGCCTAATGTTGGTTGATTCTGTCATAAAAAATATTATGTTTCTACGATATATTTATGTTTTCCAAAATACCTTACCATATCAGTAGTTTTGATTTCATCGTTAGAATTACCAGGTTCGTCACAATTATCAGATTTCATTGGCACATTGATTGATTCCTGTGAATAATTGATTTTTAATGAAGAGAATAAATTGAGCTACAACTTTCCGCACATCCATGTTCCTATTGCTGTAAAATTTTTCAAGTAAATGCACCTCTCTATACCTCGATTCTGAACATGAAGAATTGAATTCATTGGCTACAGCTTTCCAGGCCTTGTTCTTTTCATCAACACGGACACCGTCAGTTTTCTTGCATTCAATAATGTGCTTATATTTATGCACAAGGCTTAAAAGCAGTTGCTTCTCAGTTTCAGAATAATTAGGGATACGGGTCTTCTTTACAATAGTTCTCTACGAAAATAACAGTTTTCAGTAGAATTCACTACGATAATTGTGTATTATATTACCTTATTACTTTCCATTTCAACGGTGCAAATGGGCATTAGGTACACTGCTTGTGATTCCAGGAAGAAATCGTTTTACCCATAGATAACTACTACCGTACTACCTAGTAGAGTTATCTATGGTTTTACATCCCTCGTGATCCAAGCGCTAGCTAGTGGCTGAGCGAGGGACTACGACCGTGGGGACCTGTAAGCGACTCAACTCAACCATAGAGTTTCCGGACCTGTGTATACGACCGTGGTATGACCCCAACTAATTTCTTGCTATCTGATTCAATATGATGAATCGCAATCAGTATAAAATACGAATTACAAATTTCAAATTTCAATAACAATTTATTAAACAATAAACAACCATATACGTCAAATAAATGGAAATCACAAGTTGCCATTTTCCGATGTTGTGAAACTAGGTAATCTTGAAAACTTTAGATTCATAAGTCCATTTTTAAACACAGTAGAAACTCAAAATCCATCTAACCAATATACAAGTTAAATCCACAAAGATATTAAAAATGAAAAAATAAATTATTTCTCCAATAATAATAACTCAAACAATAAAATGTAAAGCTTATGGAACATGGTGAGTCAAACTTATTTTCGAACATATGAAAAAATAAAAAAACAAACCATTCTATTCACAAATTATAATATATAAGGATGAAGTACTCACAAATTTCAGAATATATCCAATTTATTAGCAACACCTTGTGACCTATTTCCCGAGAATTTTGTATTGATTCATACGTGGGCGTGGGTCAAGAATCTTTATTATTAGCAACACATCAGAAAAACAAATATGTCATGGTACTCCTATTGTTCCCTACTCAGGCATTTGACAGGTAAGATGAGGATTATAATGTGGAAAAACTCGAAGCCCACCCAAGACATGGATAATATGGTATTTAATGCTCGAGATAATATAGTAAAACTCGAGCATAGTTACTCGGACATTTCATAAGGAACCCCTCGAGGCATATTCTAGGTCCGCTATTGTTGCTTTTATATGTATAATGTGTAACATATGTTATTATAATAGCAATAATATTGTGAGGCAAAAAATAATTTACAACACTGTGCTAAAATATGCGCGCCACTACTATTCATTTAGGGTTCCAATATAGCGGAATTTGTAGATGTTGCGTGAATCCGCATGTTTCTTAACCAAAACTGTTGAGGTATTTATTGAAAATATTTTTTGTAAACCTATTTTTTAAGTTTCATGCACGAAATATATTTTGTGACAAATCTCAGGATTAGTACATGTGCTTTTATAAATATTTCAAAAAAATATTTCTAACCTTAAATTTGTAAGTGTCGATAACTAGGTTCGCATATCGAATACATATAGAGTAATCGACACTATACTGTCGATCATTGAATTTGTATTTAGAACCAGTATTCGACATGTTGAAAACATTTTATGCTATACAAGTATGTGCATACTTACCTACCGTTTTTTTAGAAAATGCAGACCAAATTCAATTATAACCAAGAGCAAATGGATCTAGCCTTACAGGTAGTTGCCCAGAGTATGTCAGTAGCAACTGCAGCAAAAACTTATCAAGATCTAAGAACAACTCTCATGGACAAAAAAATCTCAACACCAAAAGGTCGCAAAATGGGGTCTTCTTCTATTTTAACTTTGCACGAAAAATGCCTGCTAGTTGATTGGATTGTTTTACTGACTCAGAAACATCAACCAGTAATAAAGGAGCAACTATCAGATAGTGTTCAGTTAACAATGAAGAAAGATAAAAGAACATCACCTTTTACTGATCTCAAAAGGCACCCACTGATTTCGACCAGAATGGCGCAAAAATTCAACACGTGCTAGGGAACATGTAACAGAGACCCAAATTGGTAACCGAAGATCGTACTCGCGTTTTATTCGCCAATGAAAGTGCGTTTTTCCTGCAACCAAAGGATCAGAAAGTTCTTGCAAAAAAGGGACAAAAATGTGTTTCTGTGGGTGGAACAAATGACGAAAAAGAAAATTTGACTGTTTGGTCACACCAAATGCCCCATGATTAATCGTCACATAGCAACATCTGTCATGAAGGACCGGGGAATTGGACGTTTTGAGACAGGTTGGATGTGCGGCTCTACGTTTTACGAAAATATCACCAATGTATTGTTTCCATGGCTTGAGAAGGAAAAAATTCAAAGGGCAATCATACTCTCCAGTGACGGGCATATCTCCCATTCCACCTATAGCTCATCCCTATTTTGTACAACAAACGGATTTGAAATAATATCGATATATCCCAACTCACCTCATTTGATTCAAGCAATGCATGTCGCAGTTTTTGAGCCATTAAAGACATATTGGAAAAAAGAAGTTATGCCGCTTTATATATATCATAATGAAGAAAAACTTCGGAAAGAGAATTTTTCTAAATTATTTGTGGCAGCAATAAACTGGATGACAAGAAAGACAGTCCAAAATGATTTCAAAACATTCGGCATACTTTCGTCATCAAATTATGAAAAACACCGGAAAAATTCGAAGTTCTAGAATGTAGGTCCTCTCAGAAAAATACGTCACTTACTCTTTCCAAATAAAATATTCCAACACCTTTCAACAGATCTCTCTGTTGGCACTCTGAATGATGTACTCAAAAGAAACAGAGAAGAAAAGAAAAAATACCAGCAGCAATCTGATCATAAGGATGGCAGGAGTATCATGAAAAAAAGGATCATAAGAAGAAGAGAAAGCTTATAGAAAAGGAAAATAGAGCCAAAGCCAGAGAAGCCAAAAGGGGGTCTCTGAAGAAACACGTGAAGAGGAAGAATGAGAAGTAAGTGGGGGCAGTTTAAATGACGTTTCCGATATAGGAATTGTAATTGAAGAATATGAATGTCCCTAAACCTCAGCAAATTACAACGTTGAATACTTCCTGCTAGTAAAATTGTTAGGCCGAAAATCAATTCAATACCGTTATGTCTGTGTAGTACAAAACATATTTCAAGAGGGAGAAATAGAAATTATGACATTAGAGTGCTTAGGTGAAGGGACTTTTTTTTAAATGGTAGAAAAGGAAGTTTCTATTATGAGCAAACAAGATATATTACAAAAACTACCTGAGCCGCAAGTTCAAACCATGAGAGATAGACTGAACATTAATATGTTAACAATTACTTTCTATCTGAAATACGTGTATTTTCAAAATATGTTATTATTTCTGGAAGTTAAAAACACCTTTTACACCTTTTTCATGTGTCGATTACTGGGGTGTTGATAACTGGCTTAAGGGTGTCGATTATTGATGACATCAGAAAAGCATTAAATTTCCATAAGAATTATTATGAAAGAATTCACACTGTGGATAATATAACACTATTGATAATGAATAAGCACCCTTATCCACTAAAAATACTATTAGAGTAATCTTTACTCTGATGATGGCTACTTGGTAGCCGAAAGGTCCTCAGTACTCTTATAGTATTTTTAGTGGATAAGGGTGATTATTTATCATCAATAGTATTCCACAAGAATGTCTAATAGTGTCGATTACTGGTGCCTTTACCTTATGTTCCTTATACGACATAGGCACCAACTAAGAGCTGATTTTCCTAAACTCAATCCCAAACGGGTTGAAAGGGATTCGATATATTTTGACATCTATGACTGCTAATATAATCATGTACAATTCACATGACAGACATATCTATCGATTAGTGGATCATTATCACAGTTCAGACTTCAGTTTATATTTTGTTTCTCTATTCTATGTTCAATGGGAATGATTTCAATTGTGAAGATCCATTCTCCGTGAATAGCCTTGTTCTTGTTCTTTTAATTGTCCCAATGCTTCCAAATGAATTGTGGTGCTAGATTTGACCGAAATGATGAATTTGAGCGAGAGACATACCAAATTCTGAAATTGTTCCTTCCCAATTTCAGAATGTAATCATTGAACACGGTTATGATTTTCCTTGTTAGTGCGTATGATCCAATTGTTCAATTAGTCAAGTTACATCCTAACGTAAATAAGAATTCGATCAGGTAAATAGGAAGCTCACGAACTATCGACTACCAAGAGGATTTATGGAAGTATTCGCTCTTGCGATATAAATCTAATAAATCTCAATGAAGCCTGCAGATTCCCCACAAGAACAGCTGACGCTGTTTATATATCCAGGTGCAGTGTATGTTACCTGCGGGAACATGCGGTTACCGCATCGAATATTCAATAATAATTGTCGTCGTCTGGAATGTCGATATGAGACTCACATATTTCATTTTGAATAAATATCTAGGCGATCATGTAATAGCGAAGGAATAGAGACAGATACGTTCTCTTGTTTTACTTATTCTTGTATTCATAAAACTGGTAAATAATTGCTAGATTCGGAAAAAGTTTAATTTTTTTACTAAATTACATAAGATGTCATTTCGCAGTACAATATCGAAGTCCAGTCACTATTGAACTATTAATTAATCATTAAATACAACATATATTCCAATTTTCAAGATTCCAAGTGACTCAATCCTCAGATTCATAATAATATGACTATGATTCTGTATGAATCTGGCAATCTGGCCGTACTGTCGATTGAACATGAAATTGCTGAAAACATCGATTTAGGTAGTACGATTCACAAAATGGATTTGTGAAAAGTTAGAAAAGAACATTTTTAACATAGTGTAACTTAATTACACATTGCTTTTTGTTAATTACTCCAAAAACTTGTATAATTTTGTAAGTTGTTTTGTTGTTTCCATTAATCCCACAAAATACCCATGACGTTTGAAGGGCGCGAATTTCCGATCTTGTCCTGGGGCGCTCATGACTAACAACGACGCTCGTTATTCCCGATAAAATGAATACAAATTGTTCATATTGCAGAATCCATGTTATCACTACATTTCAAAGACTTCCATTATTGAGGACGAATATTCTTTCTGCTTCACCGAAGTTTCCCCAGAGCTTATTATCGCAATAAATCTTATACTGGAAATGAGTATAATATACAGTAAGTTCCGCAATAATGTTCGTACAGATATATCAGAATATTTTGATATGCTCCCAACTGATTTTGCACATGTCGGTATTAATGGAGCCAGCATGATGCAGAAACTTATGTAATAGATTTCATCAATAGCCACAAGTACTTTATTATTAAAGGGTTCCAGTATTTCCACTATTGAGTTGAATTATTACTCCTATACCATCCTTTCAGTGCATCTGTCACAATGAGTATTCTTTATCTCACACAGGGTATGGCGAATCTTGCAAAAATTAGTTAAACATATATCTCTTGATGAGATGAATAATCCCGTGAATAATTATAACTAATGGCTCGAAAAACGTACCTCCATGTAAAGATTTGAAATCCAGTGAACGGTCATCAGTTATCTGTAATTTTCGGAAAAGCAATAGTTATCATTTACTTCATCACTCGAGCTGACTTTATAAAGCAGAAAAATAATATTTGTGGGAGTAAGAGCTACACAATAGATTAAACAACTTTACTAGATTAATCGTCATTTTCAAAAAAAGTGGAGGCACCACATGATAAAATATAGTGACATTTATGAGATATTGATCCAAATTCAGCCAATATTCCTAATGGAAATCTGTATACGCAAATATTATAAGAACTTTTATATCCTCACTGTCCTAGTTTTATCATATTGTTCTGATGAATAGCTGACTAGACTTGAAAGCACACAGTTTGCATCGCAAAACATCCCTTGAAATTTTAGATAAGGATGTTATTCGCCCTGGTATTTTTGTATTGATTCGGCTCTTTGTTTCTTGAAGATTTCTTGAATATAAAATTGAAAGAATTATGTATGAAGATATTTGATATACGAAGAGTCCTTCTGATATCAATCTTATCCTTATCAAGTGCTTGGGACTTTGTGATTTCATTTATTCAATTTTTTTGGTCTGATATATGGAACAGAGTAATGATGTTTGTAGAAGGAAAATGAAGTTATTCAAATGAAAAAAGTATAACGTATGTTTTACATTTTTCCTAAATTTCCGGGCAGGTGTATCAATGGTAGGACGCTGTCATTAGATCTTAAATTACTTACCTATATTCACTCAATCACAAAAAGCCGTTTTACTTCTGCTATTTCCTAATAACTGGGTCAAGAAAACATTGATCTAGAAATATAATACAGAATATACCAGATTATGAAATATGCGTTCTTCAATTTGATGAAGTGATACCTTAAAATTTCGTTCTCATTACTCATAATAGTGACGTCATGTTCTGTTATAAACGAAGGATATATAATTATAAGAGATAGTATCTATCTTTCGGTAAATTCGATTAATGCGGTTATTATGGATAACCTCCGAATATTATTCAAACCCTCTAATATTGGAGCATTTTATAAATATGAATTTATTAAATATACCGGTCATTATTGATAATTTCCAGTGCTTCCTGGTAAATTTGATAAATGTCAGTAATCCAGACTTTTTACACTCGTAATACATGTGCTTTGAAAATCAAACAATTACAAAACAAGCATTAACTTAAACTACTAACCTATTATTCCCAAAAATATATAAATACTGATTTAAAAAAGTAACTTATCAAAAATTTTACAAATTGCTGCGATAATGTTGCCTTCTGAAGGTACAAATTCAATGTTGATTATGCATCAGCGATCTTAGTTTAGATGGTAGGACCCCACTCCATATACTTTTGCGTAGGTTCGAAAGAGTTAGTCTTTCAATTTTTATATATTTTTGGTTATACTAGGTTAATAGGTCATTTGTGAATTTGTTTTAGTATTTGTTTTTTTTTGCGCAGAGTAGGGGAAATCTTGCATCGGTGCCCCTGGGGCCCGTGCTCCCGGGTAAGCCGGTTCTGACCAAACAAAACCCCTCCCCATAAGTTTGGTTCCCCTTCCTCCAGAGGAAGCCCCACTGCACTGCGGTCATTAGTGTCCTATTGTATCCTCACCATCGACATATGTATATGTCGATGATCCTCACATATCTACTCATCAGTCCGGCCCCGACAACTAATACTTATTTACAAGCTGCCCTTTATGGGGTTTGCTTTAGCAGGGTCATTATAGAGGTTTGACGGTATCGTGATTGTACTGAAAATGCGTTACATAAAACTTAAATAGTGAGTGAAGTGTAAAGACGTAATTGCCGTCAACATCAGCTATACATGATGGAGACATATGTATTGTAAGAGAATGTATAGAAGTAGTTCATCTTCATTAAAAGATTGTGGATTTGTTTATCCTTGTTACAAAGTTGAATTATATAGAAATAATTGATTAGTATCGGCACATTGCACAAACATATGACGGGGCTGCGATAAGGTCCGGTCATTTGAATGACTTGTAAGCAAGAAGCAAAACTGTAGCCTTTTTGGCGATTTACAGACACTGTTAAGCTCACCTGTATTAAATCTGATATTTAGTGATGCATTCAGTTCAAGTCAACCAGTTTTTTCTGAGTTGTCTGGATTTACTCCATATTTTTCTAATTCTACAAAACGAACCAATACTTGAATCAACTTTCTGCTATTCATTTGCCCACTAATCACGTGTTGGAATTTTTGTTGTTATGGATGTACCAATAAAAAGAAGCTAATTCAGGTTTTCGATTGTATTATTGATAGTTACAAGACCGTATTCATTTTTATTAGAACGATACAAATTCTTCGAAAAAAGTGAAGTAGTATTTACAGTTATTGAAAATGAGTTTCCAGATATAGTTAAAAGCAAGAGCACTTTCACAGTCACTACTTTCACAATTTTTAGAGTAGAACTTCCGAAAAATTTTTGAAACAAATTCACTACACGTAAATATTGATGAGGTAGAGAAAAAACGTCGGAAAATTCTTGACAAAAAGCAACAACTGCGCCAGATATGTTTCGAAATCTCAGGTACAGTAATTACGCAAATAATGTTAGATTTACAGACTTACAATATAATTTTTTTGACTGGTATAAATTGAAAAATGAGCTGATTGTTGCCTACGAGGGAGATATATTTGTTAATTGCAAAACATCAGTTTCAACGTGATAATGATCTAGCTAGAGGCTTGCATGTCGGAATTCTATAGACTTCTTTGCGTATCAGTAGTTTTGCCAGTACCGTCCACTTCTGTGGAAAAAAGTTTTTCGGCACTGAAACGAATCAATAATTACACTCGGAACACTAAGGACAGAGTTGGTTGAATAATATGTCCCAAATTTTGACTGAAAAAAACTCAAATTACTCGGCTGAAGTAGTAAATTATTTTTCGTATCAAAAAAAACTGAGGACCCCAATGATATGTGAGGTCAATATTTGTAATTTTAGAGATAAGATGTTACTGGTCTGTTTTGAATATGGGAATATTCGAATATTGACGGCCACAAACGACTTGCTCGAAGGAACAAAATTGTATGGACTATAAATTGCGCGACGGTACAGGAAACCGCACAGGCAGTATTCATTAATGAAAACTGAAATGATGAAAATGGATTATGCACAAATGTACATCTATCTACATACGAATCAAATAATTTTTACAGTTTGGAAACAAGTTAGTTTGATTTATTGTAATTTGACATACAATTTGAATAATCATAGCGTGGTATCATATTATTTTTATAATTTTCAATAATTTTCCCATTTTTACACATCGATTGGTCAACATTAAATTTGTACATTCGTGCACAATGTTATAGCTGTTCATTTTATATATGTATCTAACTATATTGTTCAGTAGATACAAGAATATTAGGGTGAAGGGAATAAAATAGTTCATTAGAATGCGAATGAAAGGCTTTGCACGAATTTGTTGTTCTCTACAGAAATGAGGGTTAGAGGAAGATTCGCAGTTTCACTGATATAAGTGTACCAAATAGTCTTTGATTGTACACATTGTACTTAATCGGCAGGAAAATCTTCAACGATGCAATCTCCGACTTCATTGGAGTTGAAAAAGATAAACCAAATATAGGTGGTATGTTGTAGTCATTTGCCAATTTCAGTTTTTTATTTTTTGTCCTTGCTTGATCCCAATTCTTCAATTTATCGCCACCAAGATTGACCGAGATGAAGTGAAGCTTTAGTTAGACCAAACTGCGCAAGCAACATTGTGTATAGCTAGTTCAAAATTCATTGTGACCATTTTCGGCTTGAAACGACATCCTCTTTCCTCACAAATATTAATCATAATTTGAAAAAGATTTGTAAGAGTATTTTTGCTTATACCGCAGGAGAGAATACACAAGCAGAATATACTGCTCATTTTTTAAACTATGAATTAAGAAAAATTCAAAAAACGTGGGGTGTCCAAGTCTTATAGAAATTTCAGATTGTTTGGGCACGAAAATACCGCTATACGAGGGCAAGGTGAAAAGAATAAAACCGATGGTGCCACAATCGAAAAACCCATGTGACATTCATGATCCACCATCTTAAACTACAACGTATTAAAATTTTCAGACTCATATGTCATTCAGTTCTGTTTTGACACCCATCGAAAGCGAGCAACCTTGAAGATTTCTGTAAACGTGGAAAAAATGAATTTTTTATTAAACATTATTTCTTGCGTGGAAAAACATTGAGCAAACCGAAGCATCGCTTGTTAAACATTATGGGAACTCTTCACCATCGATTGGAACTATTCACAAGTGGCTTACTGATGTTCGTGGTGTAGTGTGACCACTAAGAACGCCGGACGGAATATGGATCCATCATGACACACCAGACACCAAAGAAAAGCCGAAACAGTGAACTTGTCCTGGCGAATCGAAGCCGAGAAGGGCCAAAGTGGGTTTATCAGCCAAGAAACTCATGGCGACAGTTTTTGGGATGCACACCGTATCGTTCATATCGATTACCTTGAGAAGGGCAAAACAGTCACCGGCGTATATTATGCAGAGCTGTTGGATCGATTCGACGCCAATTAGAAGAGAAAATGGCCGCATTTGGCAAATAAAGAGTGCTCTTCCACCAGTACCAATGGCAAAATTGTATGACTTGGGCTACGAATTGGTTGGTCATCCACCATATTTTCCAGATTTCCCTGCGATTCTTAACTATTTCCAAACTTGAAGAAATGGGTCGGCGGAAAGAAATTTGACTCCACCGATGAAGTCATCGCTGGAACAAACGCCTATTTTGAAAGATTGCCGAAATCGTATTATTTGGAAGGGATCGAAAAATTAGGAAAACGTTGGACGAAATGTATCGGGCTGCAAAGAGCTTATGTTGATAAATAAAATAAGGTTTGACCAAATAAATTAATTCTTGTTTAATTTGTCAGGGACTTCACCTTGCCCTCGTATCATTATTATTATTATTGTTGTAGAGGCAAAAGTCTTCGTTATTAATTTTTGAATTAAGATCACTGAACACTTGATGAACTTCCAGTAGTGACTTCGGTAACGCCGGCAATGAAGAAAGACGTGCATGTTGAATATTCTATCTTGACAGATTTTAATTTTTAATATCACTGTTTTTAACTTGTCAAATGTATCTTCGCTCAATTCTCTCACTTCGCTCCTTATCAATTTCTAAGGCTTCTCACATAGATTGTCAACAGCTTTCTTTTTGCATGCATCGCTAACTATCGCTGTAAGCAATTTATCTTCTCCGATTGAATGGTTGTGCAGTAGAAAAGGGTTCTCCATTACTACTTTGCCATTCCTCATTGTGTACAGTTTCTCCTTACACTTGGGTTTCCAATTGATCTTTGTATAACGCCATGTCTTTTTCCCACATTTCGCGATATAATCAAGCCCGAACTTGTTTAGCACAACTAGCCTTTTTTCTTTTTCACTGTACAACTCATTTCAGAAATAATCTGCTGTTGGGTATAATTTAAACTAAATTTTGTCAGGAAACAGAAATTCCTTATTCTATCCATAATAAACCTGCGTTAACTACCTTACTCACCCACCCTAATGAAGGTTTTCGTTTAGCTAACTCGGACCTGCCTTCGTCTCGTAGTTCGGACGTGATCTTCTGAAAATTTCATCTGGCCTTGAATATAGTTTATTTTGAGGCTAATTTGAATAGTGGGTCCTGCCTTGCTATAAGTAGTTAACATATCTTAGTACTTATGTTTTCATAGTTATTTCATCTATGAATTTTGAAGCGTTGGTTCAGAAGTTAATAAAATTTATTCATATTTTCATATTGTTGAGGATATATATATACAATTTTCAAGCTTTCACACATCCTCTTCATTATCCCGATTTCTATATTTTCATATATCCATTCTGGCAACAAAGCTCCACACCTTCACGTTGATTCTTACTAAACAGGTGGTTTAATAAAAAGGTTCCTACTACCTAAAATTATCGATCTGTTATCATCAATAATACAGATAATAATAATAATTCTTCCTCACAATAGTTTATTTAAAGTCAACATATATATCCACAAAAGATAGTACATAATATATAGCTATCGAATAGTACCTAGATAGTTAATATACAAAGTGATTAATAATGAAAGTGGAATCATTACACGATTCATGTATCAATTAAAATTGGTATCTGGTACGTAAGTGACTGTCTATAAGATGGTAAAAAGTAATATGTCATTCATACCTCAACCTGTTTATAATTCTGTGATCAACTCTCCCCTCTCATACATGTTGTTTGAAGAAAGAGTTGAAAATCAGGTATAATCTTGGAAAAAACTAAAAGATAATTTGTGAGCATAAAATATTTATGGATATGTACTCTTGCATTTTATTTCCATTCTTCGCCGTGAGGAAACTTAAGATGATGCTAACTGAGAATGACCATTTCCATCATGCAAGAGAATGTTGCATCTAGAGCCACAAGACGAGACATAACAGACGTAATCTCCATTAAGACATGTATGATATGCATAACAGGTGCGCGATCATCTCGAGATTCCTATCAACAGAAGGAAAAGGATAACAGCTCTTGCCCTAAGCACCTTCCGATTTTTTACATTCAAAATTCTAAATCGCAAGAAGATATCAAGTCCTTGAGCGTTTTCATAATGTTTTCATAATGTTTGAAATTTAGACTAGTTTAGATTGTTAAAGTACTGCATTCTTGAAAAACAATTGTATCCCCCTTTATAGTACTATTTTACACTACACCGTTGAGTTTTAACTCTCAAGTAAGCCAAACTTTTCCCCGGCTCCATTGGCAAAATTCCCTCGATGGTTGTGTATATCTCGAAGTGTCTGCTCCTCTGGGTGTTTCTCCTTTTGTGCAGAATCTACACATTCCATCGTTCACCAGGCCAATTCTTCTTATGTGGCCGTTGAGTTTGCATTGTCCCGTGATGAATGATGAATGCTGTTATTATTATCAGGTTGTTCCTGCTTAGTTAGTTCCAGAACAACTTATTTCATCCTAAATCCGTCTAGGAGGGTTTTGGATTGTCTGTGTTCCGGAAGGGAATTACAGAGCTTCCTGCTTCTTCCATTCTAATGGATTCTTTTATAGTGTGCTTACCTATACTGTAGAAGGATTCCGGTCCTAGCAGAGACGATTCAGATCCCTTCCATGCAAGGGCATCCACCTGTTCATGTCCTTTGAATCCTGTATGTCCTGGAATCCAGTGAAAGATGATTTTTTCCCCACTCCTAAAGTGTTCAGCTTAGGTTTGCTGTTGATGTTTGAGTTCAGCCCCATCTCTCCAGAGTTCTTCATTCCCAAGATGCATTTGAGAACTATGTGTAAACACTCCTTCTTTAGAAAGATATTTGTTTCTTATAATAGGAATTATATTTTCCGCTGCCCTACGTATGGCTATATGAAGGGGACTTGTCCCAGTAGTTCCTCCATGCTAGCCGTAGTGCAAGACCTTGTCACCCCCCCTATGCATGTATATCTACGAGCCATTGGATCTTACTTATGTTCCTTTGTATGGTAATTTGATTGGTTTTATCGACCCTGGCTATTTGTATCAATCTGCTGGTGATATAAATTCAGATCAATATTAATTGTATACGTTGAAGAATCTGTTCAATATACAAAGTGTATAGGTAGCTACTTAGAAAATGAAATGTGATAGCAAAGCTTTACAAATAAATAATTTTGTTACTCCGGATTTTATTCTGTGATATATATGTTGAGGACACAGATATGGTTTCTTGGTTTACTCGGTTATATCTAGGATTTCGTAATAAAATATTGCCAAAGAGTCAGATATGGGAATGAGATGCAGATTTTGGTGCCACTTGAAGTATATTTGGATTGAAAATTTATGCGTCTCACATCGGTCTGAAATATAATCCAGGCTACGACAATTACCTACTATTGAATTCAAAAACCGTATATACTCGTATGCACGAGTGGCGCCATGCACGGCAATTGTACAAATCTAATTATATTTAACTTTGTTTGTTGAGAATGTATGCAAGTTTCACTCAGGAATAAACATTTCCTAGCAGGGTGAACAATCATTCCAAATTTGCACATTCATACTCGTACAACCTCATATAAAAGTGCAACAAAATTGTCTACTGAGAAATTTCTACACGTAATAGAGATTTCTAGATAAATACATGGCATATATTTTTACTTCTCTACTCCTGCAGTCACGCATTCCGTTCGGTCAGTTACTCACTCAATTAATCTCATAAATTTGGATAGATCACGATGCATAGTGGCCAATGTATATTAAATGTCTTGTGATTACACTGAGTTGAACCTATTATTTGCCTTCCTACAGTCCAAAAAGATAGTTGACGCCGTGGGAAAGGCAGGGTTTAATACCCAAACGTTTGCCGGTCATAACTTGGTGGCACATGGAAACATTTTGAGACTGCAAAACTCACTGGTACCGCGATGAGGGGCTCTAGTTCAACCCTGACAAAATTAGATTAATTAAGATGGCTTCTACATCCTTTGAGTTTGTAGAAAAGCGTTCGGTTGCATATGGAAATTACATTTACATATTCTTCACTGGATCTACACGGCCATGATAAGACCTATATGGTCACCTATAGGGTGGTTTCATGTGGACAAGGACAACTGCAGTGTGCACATTCATAGGTGTCATAAATGCTATGAGGTCGGCACCAACAAGAGTTCTTGAATCTCTGGGTAGAATACCACTTCTACGCATGAAGCAGGCCAAGCTCTTTATTGAAGTACCTACGCTTAGACTTCCAAGTAACTCTCTACTCTTAATATGATAGATCCTAGGGAGATGGAATCCTTAATTGTCACTCTCATCGCATTAGACACCTACATCCATTGAGCATCGTAGATGACTATATGAAGGAAATGTAGATAGGTGAAAGAAACTGCCTCTCACATTTTGTTGTAATGTCCAATTTCGGCATCCGTCAGATATGGCTGCTTCGATGAAGCAGAGTTGTTTCCGGAGGAGTTATGGGTGCCAGTGTGAGCAACATTGTACGTTTCTGGCGGGACACAAACGTGCTAGAATAGAATATGCCACTGTTAATGAGGAGCAATGGGCTAAATTCGGCGGCCTAAATGGTCCAAGTGTTCACACAAATGCCCTGTTTTGATGATGATGGTAGTCAATGCCGGATGATTTACACTCGTATACCGCAATTGAAGACTTCACGAAGCTACCACGTCTGTACAACGACAATAAAACGTGCTAAAGAATCGATGGTGGTAGCCACTACTTTGTGATAATTCATCATATTGATAGATTAAACACTATTACTTTACTTTTATATTACTTATTTTATACAACACCATTATCGTGACATTTCAAGTGTAAATTTATACTTGAAAAGTTTATTACTTCATAATCTTGTATCTTGTGTCTTTAAAACTATAGTTTCCATGTTATTATTAATAGTGGATAAAAACGGAGTAATTGTTCTTTCATTTAATAATGGGCAAATATGTGATGCAACTGGTTAGATAAGTAATCAAATGTTATGGGTTTCATTGATATTGTATTCTTTATTTTAAATAATTTTCATTCCACTAAATATCTACTTCGGAAATTAAATCTCATCTGAAACAAGATTGTTATAGCAATAATTATGAAGTGTACTCCGCCCCCACATATAATTTTCCAATATTTTGTCTTTCTATATGTTTGTGATATACTCATCAGATAATTCAAATGTAAAAATAGTATTGTACATAAACATTAATCTTATAGTTACTGCAAAATTTCGAAATTGTTCATAAGAAAAGCAAAAATATCATAGAATGCAACATCATAAATGTCGCTAAAAACAAAAATAAAACTTTTTGCCAAAAAGTCAAAAGACATAATAATGAATCTGCTACTAAAATTGATATGAATAATTTAAAACGTGAAAACAAAAGTTCCGATGGAAGACTTGCTAGGATACATTGTTTTTATTTAATTTTTTATTTCACTCAATAATTTAGTACATAACAGGCAAAATTCCCAAATAGGACATTACACATTCAAGTTATAAAGGCACCTAACAAAAATAATAAAAAAAAATGAGATACCGACATCCGTTTAAATCTAGACAGAAGCTGTTCACCAAAGAGTTTCTGCCATAATTAGTAATAAGATTCTTGACCCAGTATGAATTATACATAAAAATTCTCGGGAAATAGGTCACATTAATATATTAATATATTTTAAATATTCGTCTTTACGTACGTTTCGGTCTCACGACCATCATCAGAAGACTCACTATGTCTAAAAAGGGGTTTACTAAAACTAATTATAGCACAAGCGTCCAAATCGCACAATTTAACTTCAATCAAAAGAGCCCACGCCGTCGAAAAGAACAGAACTACGAATAATCGAAATTGTATCGTCAGTATTAAAGTATAAAAAAAATTATTGTAGTAAGAATCCGCTATT